>JBAMCF010001247.1:0-23743 GCA_037075285.1 Drosophila lutescens | reverse complement strand
ACAATCAGATACCCGTTACTTAGGTAAATGGAGATACTTTGAACACGCATAACTTTTTAACGAATGGTCCGATTTGAAAAATTTCTTCTACATTTCGATAGGTATTGATAAACACAATAAAACTGCATTTTTACTTTTCCGAAATATTTAAATTTTTAAAACAGACAGACAGACAGACAGACAGACAGACAGACAGACAGACAGACAGACAGACAGACAGACAGACAGACAGACAGACAGACAGACAGACAGACAGACAGACAGACAGACAGACAGACAGACAGACAGACAGACAGACAGACAGACAGACAGACAGACAGACAGACAGACAGACAGACAGACAGACAGACAGACAGACAGACAGACAGACAGACAGACAGACAGACAGACAGACAGACAGACAGACAGACAGACAGACAGACAGACAGACAGACAGACAGACAGACAGACAGACAGACAGACAGACAGACAGACAGACAGACAGACAGACAGACAGACAGACAGACAGACAGACAGACAGACAGACAGACAGACAGACAGACAGACAGACAGACAGACAGACAGACAGACAGACAGACAGACAGACAGACAGACAGACAGACAGACAGACAGACAGACAGAC
Source organism: Drosophila lutescens (assembly GCA_037075285.1). NCBI lineage: Eukaryota > Metazoa > Arthropoda > Insecta > Diptera > Drosophilidae > Drosophila > Drosophila lutescens. The sequence continues at coordinate 23,121 of JBAMCF010001247.1, read as the reverse complement.
AGACAGACAGACAGACAGACAGACAGACAGACAGACAGACAGACAGACAGACAGACAGACAGACAGACAGACAGACAGACAGACAGACAGACAGACAGACAGACAGACAGACAGACAGACAGACAGACAGACAGACAGACAGACAGACAGACAGACAGACAGACAGACAGACAGACAGACAGACAGACAGACAGACAGACAGACAGACAGACAGACAGACAGACAGACAGACAGACAGACAGACAGACAGACAGACAGACAGACAGACAGACAGACAGACAGACAGACAGACAGACAGACAGACAGACAGACAGACAGACAGACAGACAGACAGACAGACAGACAGACAGACAGACAGACAGACAGACAGACAGACAGACAGACAGACAGACAGACAGACAGACAGACAGACAGACAGACAGACAGACAGACAGACAGACAGACAGACAGACAGACAGACAGACAGACAGACAGACAGACAGACAGACAGACAGACAGACAGACAGACAGACAGACAGACAGACAGACAGACAGACAGACAGACAGACAGACAGACAGACAGACAGACAGACAGACAGACAGACAGACAGACAGACAGACAGACAGACAGACAGACAGACAGACAGACAGACAGACAGACAGACAGACAGACAGACAGACAGACAGACAGACAGACAGACAGACAGACAGACAGACAGACAGACAGACAGACAGACAGACAGACAGACAGACAGACAGACAGACAGACAGACAGACAGACAGACAGACAGACAGACAGACAGACAGACAGACAGACAGACAGACAGACAGACAGACAGACAGACAGACAGACAGACAGACAGACAGACAGACAGACAGACAGACAGACAGACAGACAGACAGACAGACAGACAGACAGACAGACAGACAGACAGACAGACAGACAGACAGACAGACAGACAGACAGACAGACAGACAGACAGACAGACAGACAGACAGACAGACAGACAGACAGACAGACAGACAGACAGACAGACAGACAGACAGACAGACAGACAGACAGACAGACAGACAGACAGACAGACAGACAGACAGACATGGCTAGATCGACTCGGCTAGATCGACTCGGCTAGTGATCCTGATCAAGAATATATATACTTCATGGGGTCGGAAACGCTTCCTTCTCCCTGTTACATACTTTTGCACGAATACAATATACCCTTTTACTCTACGAGTATCGGGTATAAAAAATTGAAAAAAAAAATGGATTTTAATTTTAATAATGGCTTTCCTTTTCACTCTTCCCAAGCTCTACTTTGTGTAAAAATCTTGATTTTGTACTACTTTTAGTTTTTAGGTTATCGATAAAAAACTGCCGTATTCGCTCGGGACAAAAATAGAAGTGGATTTCGGGGAAGTTCATTCAACAACAGAATTTAGCGAATTCTGATGGAATATTTGAACACGATTTTTTTAGAATGGTCGTTGTGAAATGGTTTTGGTTTCACTCAAAAACTGTTTGCCGTTTTTTTTTTTATGCAGTTTCAACCACATTTGCTCGGGACATGTCGCTCGGGACATTTTTTCTGAGCGTTTTGAAAAGTGTATTTCTTTACCTCTATCCCTCAATTTGTGACTGTTTTGCTTTTAACTTAATAGTTTAACATGTAAATGAAGCATTCATTACAGAAAAATGTCACATACTAGCATTCCTAACGGATAAATTAACAACTGAAGACAGGCCCAAACAAGAGAGATCGTTATAGTCGGGTGCCCTGACTATCTGATAGTCCCGTTACTCAGGTAAAGGGAGTGCAAGGGAGATGGAGATAGAAACTTTGATCACGCATAACTTTTTAACGAATGGTCCGATTTGAAAAATTTCTTCTACATTTCGATAGGTATTGATAAACACAATAAAACTGCATTTTTACTTTTCCGAAATATTTAAATTTTTAAAATCGTATATAAGCGATTGTGGGCGTTAGAGGGGGCGTGGCACTTTTTAAAACAAACTTGCGCTGCGTAGGAACTCCTAGAATCTGCATGCAAAACGCCAATCTTCTAGCTTTTATAGTTTCCGAAATCTCAGCGTTCATACAGACAGACAGACGGACATGGCTAGATGGACATGGCTAGATCGACTCGGCTAGTGATCCTGATCAAGAATATATATACTTTATGGTGTCGGAAACGCTTCCTTCTAGCTGTTACATACTTTTGCACGAATACAATATACCCTTTTACTCTACGAGTAACGGGTATAAAAATAACAAAAAATAGCCAAAAACTGATTTTTGCGTATATTGGTGGGGTTTGTCATAAAAATAATCAAACTATACTCCAAATTTTTAGTTAAGATCAGGATCAAACTATTTAGAAACTAATATCGCGGCGAAATCATGTGGAAATATGTTTTATTCAAGTTTCAAGGTTTTTGGCTTGGTGGACTTTTTGGTGGAAGTGCCCATATACATTTACTACTGCACATAGTATTTTTCGCGAAGCCATGCATTTTTTTTCTAATGCACCGAACAAACAAATAATAGAAAAAACTATAAGAATATGGATGAAATGACGAAGGCGGCACTCGGGCATTCAGGTGAACTCCAGAGCGGTGACTTCTCAAGGGCTGTTACGTCGGCGTATTAGTGCCCCAATCCTGAGAAGGACTTGGGCCGAGGAAGTTGCGTCCTGAGCAGGCTGCCGGCTAAGCTCGCCGCATTTGGGGTGGGTTCTTTGGAAGCCACTCCAACATAATGAGAATAAATTTATCGTGCCTGAAATGTGGATAGAATTCGTTAAGTTCATCGGTCTTTTGTCAGCACTGCCCCACAAGCTTAGCTGTCGCTTGATCGTAACACGATCGGGCTGGGTTTCGGCCACATTATAAATTTTGTGTTCCAATAAAATGATGGTGATTTTTGTTTTTTTTTTTGTGTACTTAAAACAGATTAATTATTTTTATTGATCATATAAATGGTGACATCACCTAACAAGTTGTTTAAATTGATTTCGGGATATACTTGTACATTGGGTACTGTGGCTACTATAATAGCTTTCTCTTGATTGGTGCAATGAATCAATGGAGAGAAATCTAGACAGAAGGTCTCTATGTATAAATTCTCTAGTTCTGTTACAGATATTGGCAAATTAACTTTGGATAGAAAATATTTTACTATATTAACGAAATGAGGTTCTCTTGTAAGAGTACCTAACATCGCTTGGGTTGTGATCATGGTGCATGTATACATATATATATATATATATATTTATGGAGAAATATAAACTTACTCTTTTATATCCTGGCGATGAGATCTCGACGCTCCGAATCTTTTGGATTGTAAATAAATAATAAATTAAACAAATATATGTATATGAGGAATTAGTGCACTTAAAAATAGTGTTATACAAATTATATAGTGTTTACAAAATAATATTCTTGGTGTGCTCCCCAGCAGTTGATGGCAAATTCTGTTAGTGTTGGACCCCTAGATCACGAAAATACCACAAATTTTTTTTTCGATGGCCCATTTTTTTTTTAACGATTTTTTAAAGTTCAAAATGTTAAATTTCTGACTTTTTTCGAATTTCTTCTTCATAACGTCATAACGCAAGCATTTTTTTATTTTTTAAAGAATTTTTAAAAATTAAATCTATTTTTATAATTTTCTAGCTTTTAAACATCTGGTTTAGTTATTTTTTAACTTGGCTGCCATCACCACTAATTTTGTTTACATGTCGCCGCCTACGATAAATCATAAATTTGGACTCTGTCAACCGAAAAAAGTTGAAAAATCCAAATTTTAAAAATCCACCATAAATCCTGTTTTCCATGAATTTGGCCATACCCGGCTTGTTTTATTCGGTAGGATGTAAACATTAAGTTGGTACCCATTTTGATTTTTCAACGGTTTTTTTTCGAGTTTTTACGATATACACACGACTAACAGTCGACCAAAAAACACATTTTTTATCTTTGTCGAGCTGCTGCGCTGCCATTACTTATCCAATCATATTGATCTGTATGGCAAAGTTAAGCTCTGATCTATTGAAATGAAAATAAAACGAAAACTGACCCAATCTGGATATCTGCCGAGATATATGAAGAAATTCGAAAAAAGTCAGAAATTTAACATGTTGAACTTTAAAAAACCATTAAAAAGAAATGTGCCATCGAAAAAAAAATTAGTGGTATTTTCGTGATCTAGGGGTCCAACACTAACAGAATTTGCCATCAATTGCTGGGCAATGTGTAATACATTGAACATAGTATTTTTCGCAGAGATATGCATTTTTTTTCTAAAGCACCGGACAAACAAATAATAACTGACCGCTACATTTTTCCATTGAATTACTTAATTTGTGCATTATATTGCACCGAGAAAAATTTGGTCTTTTTTTATCTTTTTGCAAAAATACGGATTGTGGCTTCTGCTGTCCCCCTTCTTTTCCTCTCCTCCCGCCATAACCGGCGCTCGTAACAAAACGTGATTCGTTCGTCAATACTACCTAACGATTGACCTAAAAAAAAGTTTGCCATGCCCACAAACCGCAAAAAGCTATAGCGCCCACAGTTATAATGTATTTCTTTCGGCAATACTTACACTGTGTAAACTTTTATATGGTTTTGAAAGGTAACTGCATTTTGGATTTCAAAACCTGAAAGTACTCATCAATACGATTTAAACCCCATATGGTGTTCTTCTAGCTTAGCTCGCGGTTGGATATTATAGCGATTTAAAAGTTTGAATTAAAAATTGTCTTTATCTCAAGAGTCGAATGAAATTTTATTTGCATCTAGTCAGGATTATTGTAGGTTGTAACGAACTGATTTATTATTTATTTATTATTATCTGCTCGCTACGAGATTCGTGCGGCTAGCTCAGTATAGTTGTGTGTTCGTGCCACCAAATTTATATAAACGTGACCGCCCAGTAGATCAGTGAGAAAGCACAGAATTCACGGGATCTTAGTGGGTTTTATTGCGGCTGTGATGTTACAGTGGTCTTGCTGGCTCTGCTGGCCTTGGTGTCGCCAAGCGTTGGCTACTGTGGCTCGTACTCCTCCTGATGCTCGTCGTCTCTGCACGTCGATGGATTGCTCCGTTCGCCGGTCCTGTGACCCTCTGTAGCTCCCTGAAGATTCCTTGAAGCTCCCTGAAGATGCTCATCGGCTCATTGGCTTATCGTCCGAGACGTTTCCTCGTAGCTCGATTTGTCGTGATGTGTTTGCTGGCTTGCTGCTGACGATGTCCTTCGCTCTGCTTCTGGATGTGCTTGACGTAGCGTGGCTTCTGGTACTCGGGGTCTTGGTCCTACGCCGATCCGGGACTACACGAGTCAAACCCGTAGGGCTCTTCTGGAGTTCTCCACTCGAGACCACTAACGATCCCCCTTCTGGCTCGTTTCACTCGGGGTTCAGACACACGCCGCTCCGGGACTACACGACTCAAACCGCAGGGCTCTCCTGGAATTCTCCACTCGAGACCACACACTATTGACAGATCTCCCTTCTGGCTGATCGCGCCAGGACCTGCTTGGGGCAAGGTACTGTAACGTGTGGTGTGCTCGCTACGAAGTTCGTGCGGCTAGCTCAGTAGATTGTGTGTTCGTCCCACCAAATTTATGTAAACCTGACCGCCCGGTTAACAGTACCAACACTTCAGAATTCGATTAAGGAGGCGTTTATTCAGGGCTCTGGTTTACAATGATCATGTGTGTCCCGTGCTGGTGATGCTCCTGTGACGCCGCTCGGTGATCCCTCGCACTGGTGTCCGTGGCCGTCCAGGATACTTTCACGGCCACACGTAGACGAGGGCGTGGAGTTGGGCCGTTGGGCTTAGGGAAGCGTCACCGTTCCCAGACTAGGGTGAACAGGCACCACGCTTGCAGGACCCTCGTCCTGCCAGCCGCAGCCTCCTGTCCCTTGCTCTGTCCCGGCCGGTCCCGCTAGACGCCTACTCAGTTTCCCCTAACGCTCCGGTAATACGGCCTGCTTACGCCAGCAGTCCCTGTAGCAAACGCCGAGAGAAAGACGAACGTTCTACCCTAACCTTCCCTCCTGACTGTTGCGATCGTACCTGAGGCTTGTCTCTCGGTGCGGTCCCTGGATGCTTGTCCTTGTCGATGTCCTGCGCGACTCGTTGCAGCTTTATTCCGTGTTTCTTCGTTAAAGTCCGCGGTCTGTGCTCCGCGATCGGCTGATGGTGATGCTGGTGCTGTCTGCCTGGTCCCTGCTCAACTGATCGGTATTACGGCCGACACAGCTAGTCTAGTCGATTCATTGGCTGTAATACCGATTAGTCCAGCTACATTGGCTGTAATACCGATTGGTCCGGCTGCATTGGCCGTAATACCGATTGGTCTCGCTGCGTCGGCTGTGATACCGATTAGTCCGGATGCGTTGGCTGTAATACCGAACTCTGCAAATTCTCTCTTTTCTTACTCTCCAAACTCTCTCCGTACTTCTCTCCACTCTCTCTTATTTAATTTATTTATTTAACTCCTCACAGTACACTGGGTCTAGACAGGTTTCTCCCCGATGTCGCAGGCTTTCACCGCTAAAACTCTGATCGACTCTCCAGGCGATATGCGAGGATTTAGTTGAGACAGAAATGAAATCGGATCGCCTTGACCTAGCCGTGTGATGCCCTCTGGACCTCAGCTACCTTTGTCTCAATTCGGAGATTCCTGGTGATCCAATCCAGAACGCCTCGACGTAGCGATCTTGCTCCTTGTAGGCTCCCACGGCGCTGCTTACTTGGGGTTCACTGTACTGGCTGACTTGTTCACTTTGATATCTTGACTGATCTTGATAGATTGACTCCTCGTAATCGACTGATCCAGCTGCCAGCGCCCGGCGGCTTTATATAGGGCTCCCGGGAACCGTTATCTCCCTTTTGCGCTCTGCCCGCTGCATCTCTCCACTCCAGGTCAAAATTCCGTGGTTCCTGCTTGACCCACTTGTCCTTCACGCACGGCTTTAAACTGGAGTTCTACGTGTAGCTTCCGTCCCGCGAATTCTTCTGGTGCATGTAGCTCGCCTGTGTGCCGCTCCGCTGCACAATGGGGTAACAAAGGCCAAAAGTGCGAATCAAATCCATGATACGATGGCCAAAAAAAAGTTACCCGTAACAAGTCTAAATCACTTATAAACAAGAAAGGAAGCTAGCTTCGGCCAGCCGAAGCTTATATACCCTTGCAGATCATTCCTATTAATTTACAAATCGCAAAAATGTTAAATTTCCTATTATTTCTCTTACTTCCGATCGTTCCTATGGCAGCTATATGATATAGTAGTTCGATTTTGATAAAATTAAAATCGAAATTCGGAAATATTTAAAAAGAGTCATATCCCAGAGTAGAAGAGAATACAATAAAAACCAAAGAAAGCAATAATTTATTTCCTATTATATTCCCATTAATTTTGCGATCGTTCCTATGATAAAATTTTATTCGAAATTCAGAAATAATTAAAAACTAATATTCCCAAGATTAGAAGGTAATACTTCAAAAAACACCGAAGCTAGAATTTTTTTTACCGTTTTTTTCCGATCCTTCCTATGGGAGCTATAGGAATTAGTTGTCCGATCCGGTCGGTTCCGACTTATATACTACCTGCAATAGTAAGAAGACTTTTGGGAAAGTTTCATCCCGATAGCTTAAAAACTGAGAGACTAGTTTGCGTAGAAACAGACAGACGGACATGGCTAGATCGACTCGTCTAGTGATGCTGATCAAGAATATATATACTTTATGGGGTCGGAAACGTCTCCTTCACTGCGTTGCAAACTTCTGACTAAAATCATAATACCCTCTGCAAGGTTATAAAAAAGAACCTGATTTGCTATATTTTTTTAGAATTTTTAATTAATTAATTAATTAATTAATTAATTAATTAATTAATTTAAACCATTAATGTGTTTCGGTTTTTTGTTTCTGTATGTGTATGTGTGTGTATGTGTTAACTTATGTGTATGAGATCTTGTATCCGTCTGTATCTGCATCTATAATCTTATCTGAAATCGAGTCATTTTGATCTGCATATGAAAGCTTCAGTCAAAGTCTAAGGCCTGACTGTTAATCTTTTGTTATTTTTTCAATTTATCCCATTGTTTTATGTGCATTTTAATAATCATATAATTCACCCACAAAAGTTTATAAAGTAAGTGCACCTTTTTGGCTTAAAAATGGGAAAATATCTTCATAACAACAAAATAATAAAAGATTGCAAATCTTCTTCCAAAAGTTTACTAAAAGTGTATTTAACTTGCTTAAAATATGCCCAGGAAAGGAAAACATACTAATAAAACCGTTATACTGCTATCTCCCTGTGTCATTATTGGGAAAGGGGTGTAAATCGATCTATAGAGGAAATACAAATATCTGTCGCGAACCCTGACCACGGCGAGCTATACCGCCTCCCGAAACAGGGTCGTTACAGTGGCTTAACTCGTATTAATGAGTACTTTCAGGTTTTGAAAACCAAACTGGGGTTACATTTTCCGTGTTGCACTGTGTTATCGATTGACCTTAAAAAAGTTTGAAAATGTATTTGCTTCGTCTTTTGACCGAATTTGTTCCTATATGTTCACGCCAAAAGGGCGTTTAATTTCGGGAGGCAGTGTCGAGCGGCAGTTTTCTCCAGATGTCCACATCTCGCTTGCTCGCACTGCCCTTCGCTCTCCCTCTCCAACTACAAGTGTCCAAGTAAACACACGCACGTCGCGTAATAACCCGAAAGATTTCCCGTGTTTTCAATACATATTTGCGCGCGGATGGTTCGCCGCATTTCCCTGGAACTAAGCCACAGCTTCTTCAATCAAGCCACCCCCGCCCCAACATTTTATCCATTGACCGGATATTTCCAGAAGTTACACAAGTAACAGCGTTCACCAGCAGCTTCGGTGGCTTAAAACGCTCCAGATAAGTTCTACTTATTCCTATTATTTGCCGGTCATACAGCCAGTTGTTCGAACCCCATTTCGTTCAACTTCTATGATTTCTTGTCTAAATCGAAAAGCGATTAAATCCGACGCATCGGCATTTAATATATATTTCAATTTCTTTTGTTTGCGAGCGGCAATTTTTCCATTATTTCCCTTCCCGAAATTTCGTACACTCGAAGTTATTACATTGCCGTTAACACATTTCCAAATCCTAAGTGCCAAATTTTCCAACATTGTGCACATACAAAACAAATAATTAACAGTTCCACAGGTCCATTTTTATATTTTATTTAAAACAAGAGAGAACGCTATAGTCGGGTGCCCCGACAATCAGATACCCAGTGCGAGGGAGATCGAGATAGAAACTTTGAACACGCATAACTTTTTAACGAATGGTCCGATTTGAAAAATTTCTTCTTCATTTCGATAGGTATTGATAAACACAATAAAACTGCATTTTTACTTTTCCGAAATATTGAAATTTTTAAAATCGTATATAAGCGATTGTGGGCGTTAGAGGGGGCGTGGCACCTTTTTGAAACAAACTTGCGCTGCGTAGGATCCTAGAATCTGTATGCAAAATGCCAATCTTCTAGCTTTTATAGTTTCCGAGATCTCAGCGTTCATACGGACAGACGGACAGACAGACAGACAGACGGACAGACGGACAGACGGACATGGCTAGATCGACTCGGCTAGTGATCCTGATCAAGAATATATATACTTTATGGGGTCGGAAACGCTTCCTTCTAGCTGTTACATACTTTTGCACGAATACAATATACCCTTTTACTCTACGAGTAACGGGTATAAAACTATATATTCGTGTTCTATGAATTCCATTTATTTTCCAAGTGTGTGTAAAAATATATAATCCAGCCACAGTGAACGTTTCAAATTCAAAGTGATCCGCCGAAATTAGCAGCTTTCGTTTTCTACTGTGTTTTCCTGCTGCGTGCATATATTTTTACACAAACATTCCAAAATATAGTCCACTTCAACTACTATTTCGAATACAGTCCACTTCAAATCCTAATACCACAAATATAAAACAGCAAAAAAAAAATTATATCGGGCAGTTATATACAAACGCACAGACATACATACTTGTACATAATAGCTCGAAGTCTCCACAACTCCCGCAATCGGTACCCTCGCTCTATCCAGCTGTTCGCTGCGTACATACAGACATACGTGCATAAAAAACGTACCTCCACATATTCCGAAACGCATATTTCTTTCGAAATATACTAGAGAAAAATACCATATTAATTACAAAATAATTTCTATTCAAACTAGTACAGAAATATTCGATCCGATTCCATCCGTACAGTGTGACCGTACTTTTGTTAAAATATTAATTATTTATTTAATTAATATATTTTTTAACTTATTCCGAAAAATTCGAAATCATTACAAATTCCACAACAAATTCGAGTGTGGCCGTATATCCTTACGACTTTCGATTGGTTCCTAAAATTCCAATTCGCTTCTGAAAAATTTTTAATTTTTATACCCGTTACTCGTAGAGTAAAAGGGTATATTGTATTCGTGCAAAAGTATGTAACAGGAAGAAGGAAGCGTTTCCGACCCTATAAAGTATATATACTCTTGATCAGGGTCACTAGCCGAGTCGACATAGCCATGTCCGTCTGTCCGTCTGTCCGTCTGTCCGTCTGTCCGTCTATCCGTCTGTCCGTCTGTCTGTCCGTATGAACGCTGAGATCTCGGAAACTATAAAAGCTAGAAGGTTGAGATTTTACACACATATTCTTGGGCTTCCTACGCAGCGCAAGTTTGTTTCATCGAGGTGTTACGCCCCCCCCTAACGCCCACAATCGCCATAAACGATTTTCAAATGTATCTGGAGGCCACATCTTTTAAGATTTTAAAAATATATAAGCGCAATTTTATACTGTTGATTAATACTTATCGAAATGTAGAAGACATTTTTCAAATCGGACCATTCATTAAAAAGTTATACGCAATCAAAATTGTTTATATATCTATCTCCCTCGCACTCCCTTTAGCTAAGTTACGATTATTAGATAGTCGGGACACCAACCCGAGTACAGCCTTCGCACTCCCTTTAGCTGAGTGACGGGTATTAGATAGTCGGGACACCAACTCGACTATAGCGTTCTCTCTTGTTTTTCATTCATTTTTTGTGTCATTAATTACAATTTAAATTTAATTCAAAATGGCAACCGCAGCTTTAAACCCATTTATTGCCACAGCTGATCGTCTGAGCCATTTCCAGGCCAGCGTCAACAGTCCAGATGGTTTGGTTCCATCCGTATCCTCCTGCAAGGCCCGTCGCCACCAAGTCCAAGTTTTATGGCGTAAGGTGGAGGAGGCATACGACGTATGCTTAAAATGCGTTGTGGCGGCAGGCGAAAGTGCCGCAGACTCCAAATCCGACCTCAAATTGAAATACTTTCAAACGTATGATATATACGAAAAGTTGGCCGCTCAGATCCTCGAACAAATCAAACAGGGCTCCTCCCAATCATCTCAACCTTCATCATCTTCTCCCCAAAATCAAATTTCGTTTGGCTGTCAGCTTCCTCCGATCGATACGGATACTGCCATACAACTCTCCGGCATTAAAATTGAGACTTGGGACCCTATATTAGTCTACGTTTGCTCTACAAAGCTTACGCTCTCATGATGGGAGCAATCCTTGCGTTATAAGGTTGAAATTCCTACTTGGCTAGAGCTAAATTCCTTTTTAACTGAGCGCCATCGAACAGTAGAGGCCGTCGATAGTATCCGGTCTGATAATTCACTCCAAGTTCACTCTAAAGACACAAATCGAATGGCAGAATTGCCAAGAATAAATACCAAGAATATGAAAAACACCCCGTGCGTATATGTCAACGCTTTCTCTAAATGCGGGTAAATGATCGTGTAGCCTACATCCAAGATAAGCAGTTATGCTCCAACTGCTTTGCAAGCAGCCATAAATTACAGGATTGCACAAGCGCTCACAGTGGTTTTACTTGCCAAAGTCGGCATCATACGCTGCACTATGGGGCATTTGACCACTTTTGATGGCCGAAATTAATATCTCGGTTAATTCAAAAGATATTGACGTGAAACTTTACCAGTTTTAAAGCCGCTAAAGTCCACTTAAGTTAGTCTATGGCAAAGCTAAGGATTTCTACTCTTTTTTGATAATAATTTAAAGCCAGAAAATTCCTTACATCCTTACTCACCAGTGCAAACGATAGGAGTGGGTGAAATTTAAGGTTATGGTCGAAAAAATCAAATTACAGAAAAAGTGGCAAAAAGTGGCGATTCTGACCATATACATTTTAACAACAATTAAATAATCTAAAAATCCCAATAGGTTCCAGAAGTGGACTCCGCTGGACTCACTTTATTGCTCCATTTGAAATTTAGTTTTCTTACAAAAATCTACTTGTTAGACCATTCCCTTTAACACTCATTTATGAGAAAAAACCTTCTGATTTTTGTCGTTTAACCACACAACTACTTAGTGCATAGCATACTCCTTTAAATCCAATCCAAAAAGTTTACTTAGATTGCTTAAAAACTCAATTTTAAGGCACTTTAAAACTGCAAGCAAAAAGTCAAAATACAACAGCCTGATAATTGCATTTCGAACAGCTGATTTAACAGCTTCTACCTTAACAGAGGCGACCTCTATCGGATTTCTGTAAACGTTACATTGTTAAATGATCTTCTGTTAACACATCCTCAAACAACATTTTTTGTTTTAACGACTTTTAAAAAATGGGTTTTGGCCAACTAATGTGGTCAAATGCCCCATAGTGCGCTGTTGCATCCAAGCAACAATTCTACAATTTCGATTCCATCCAATTCTTCAAGGCCAGAGTCCGCCTCAATCCCGCACCGAATTTCATCTTTCTCAGCGCGTGTTTCTAACGTGCATGGGGAGAATGCTTACGCAAATAGGGCGTTTAATGAATGAACGCTGAGATCTCGGAAACTACAAAAGCTAGAAGGTTGAGATTTCCCACACATATTCTTGGGCTTCCTACGCAGCAGTTTATTTCAAAAAGGTGCCACGCCCCCTTTAACGCCCCCAATCGCCCACTAACGATTTTAAAATGTGTCGGGCGCCCACACCTTTAAAGATTTCCGAGAAGTATAAATGCAATTTTGTTGTGTATATTTATACCTACCGAAACGTAGAAGACATTTTGTTAAATCGGCCCATTCATTAAAAAGTTATTCGCAATCTAAAAAATGTTATATATCCATCTCCCTCGCACTCCCTTTAGCTAAGTGACGGGTATTAGATAGTAGGGACACACACCCGACTATAGCGTTCTCTCTTGTTTTAAAGTCAATAGATCAGAGCTTAACTTAGCCATACAGATCTATATGATTGGATAAGTGATGGCAGCGTAGCAGCTTGACAAAGATGAAAAATGTGTTTTTTTGTCGACTGTATGTCGGCTGTATACATCGTAAAAACTCGAAAACTCGAAACTAAATAAAACAAGCCGGGTATGGCCCAAATTCATGGAAAATTTGATTTATGGTGGATCAATACCTATCGAAATGTAGAAGAACATTTTTCAAATCGGACCATTCGTTAAAAAGTTATACCCGATCAAAGTTGTATATCTCCATCTCCCTCGCACTTTCTTTAGCTGAGTAACGGGGATCTGTTAGTCGGGGCACCCGACTATAGCGTTCTCGCTTGTTTATTTATGAAAACGTGCCCTGTTTCATATAAAAATCGGACAACGGATTTACCTTATAGTATAGTTGGTAATACTCTAGTTGAGGGGACTCACCCCAGAAATTCGCGAAAAAATTATCCTGGATGGGCCGCGATTTCTTTAGAATTTACATGCAAAAGGAACTTGGCGGTCAGCATTGTTTCTCTTGTAATTGATTTTCAAAGTTGCGTGTTTTACCATAAAAAAAAAATAGGTATGCTTTCAAGTATTTTAAAATAAAATTATTAAATTTTAATGAGATGCTAATTAGGTCTTTAAATGACTTGCTATCAAAATCATGTAAGTTTTACATTTTTAACTCTTTTTTTAATAACCTGTTGTGGGCTAGAAATCTCTCTGCTGAACTATACCCGAATAGGAAGCATTGAAAAGTAGTGCATTAAAAAAAAGAAAAAATTAGCAGCAGTCTAAAACAGTTAAGGTTAAAAGTTAATTTAGAAAAAAAATGCAATTTTTTATTATTATTTAAATTGGTAGAATAACTCTTTAAGAATGTGTCATGAAAGTTTCACGAAGAAATTCGAACTATGTTGACTCTTATACCGGTATTACGGCACCCACCTTCCTTGTGCAGTAGATATATTTCATTACTTTGAATGCGTTTTTCTTAAAACCATGTTTTCCTCGCTGCGGATCGTGTATCTCAAAAAGTAATGTTTCGATCACCATGCTGCTTTTACAGAAATGTTCGTAATGAAATTGCCCACTGTCTGAACCCACTTGCTGAATAAATTTGATTTAGTATTTTTTGTAAAGCAAAAACAACAACAAAAATGGACAAAAATAATTTTTGACTTTGAAAGGGTGCCACAAACAGGGATTTTGAGATATTCTTTGTAAGTTAGGTTCAGGCAGTTTCTACATTAATTCTTAATAAAATAAGCTTGGTTTCATAAAAACCTTCACAGCGACCTGTGGACGATCCGCAGCTGGCCTACTTTTTTTTAAATATAGCCTGGCAAAAAAATTCCCACGGCCGCCATTATGAAAAAAAAAATAAAAATTGATTAATATTATATAAGAACATATTATATAAGAACTTATTGGTTTAAAAAAATCACGAAAAACATCAAAAATTAGCAGTTCTAAATGTATCTTCCCCATTAAGAAAAAATAGCGCGATTTTTTTCTAAAATTTTGTTTGCCTGCGGCGCATACTTTTCCTACTTCATTTTTGTATGCAATATTTAAATACATTGTGTTTAGGATCAAACAAGTAGTTCTTGCTGAATATGGATTGTTGTGTCGCTGAGAAAAACAATTAAAGGCCAATATTTAAAGAAAGGTTACAAAATATAATCTGCGATTTCAGTTTCAGATTGTGAAAGGTCATTTTATGTACTATAAACTGCCATCACTACATTTTGAGATTTTTGAGATTTGATTTTAACATTAATTCGCAAAATCGGCCTCTGTAACCCCACTGTGCGCTACTGAGATGTGGCACTTGTCCTCCTGGTCCAAAGTTCACGGCAGAGTCTAAAGACCGGTGCAGTTCCGTTATTTTGCCCGCCCAGTCTCCACTCTCTCTCTCTCTCCATCCTTATTCTCAAAACTCTCTTCATCAGAGTCCTCCCTTTTCACCTCGAAGACTCCACTATCTCACTCTACACTTCCCGGTCTTTAAACTCTCACTCTCCGCGGCGAAGAGGCAAAGCCTCAGATCAGGGACTTGCATTCCGACGATCTTCGAGGAAACATCAACAAAGAGGAAGATCAGGGTAGTGGTGGTGGATCCGTAAGTACTCGGTCTTAAATCGCCCAGACCCAGTCGTGTTCACTGAGGCGGCCCGGTTTACGTAATTCAGGCCCACCTCAGTGAGTTCCCCCAGAAGTCTCGTTTCCGGCTCCCAACCCGGAAACGAAACGGTTGTAGAACGGCAGGTCGAAACTAACGATGCCCTACATTCCCAAACCCACTAGAAATCCAAGTAGATCGTTCCCAACGACCCAGAACACTACGAACCCGACGCTCACACGACGCAAGCAGTTCATCACTCGGCCCTTCCATAGCGCAGCGTCAATGACGCAAGCAGTTCATCACACGGCCCTTCCGTAGCGCCGGATCAACTACAGCAAGCAGTTCTCAACTCGGACCTTCCGCAGCGCCAAATCTGACAGCAAGTAGATCATCACTAGGCCCTTTCTCAGCGCCAAATCGACGAAGTAAGCAGTCCCGACTAATCCGTACGCGACCACCCGAAAAACGTCAATTATGCTATCACATCAAAATACACGCCTACTTTATACTGCTATCTCCCTGTGTCATTATTGGGAAGGGGTGTAAATCGATCTATAGAGGAAATACCAATATCTGTCGCGAACCCTGACCACGGCGAGCTATACCGCCTCCCGAAACAGGGTCGATACAGTGGCTTAACTCGTATAAATGAGTACTTTCAGGTTTTGAAAACCAAACTGGGGTTACATTTTCCGTGTTGCACTGTGTTATCGATTGACCTAAAAAAAATTTGAAAATGTATTTGCTTCGTCAACACCTATCGATTGACCTAAAAAAAGTTTTCCACTCCCACAAATGCCCTAAACGCTACAAGCTGTCTAGCGCTAACATTTATGCCTTGCATGGCCGAGGTACTACTGACTTCGTCTGGCGGGCGCCGTCGCCGCGAAAATTGTATTAAAATTTAATGGAGGGTAAGGTCCAATTCTTGTAGATTAACATTGTAAGATTATACAAAAAAAGGTTTAAGTCAATCGGACCAAAACTTTAGAAGTTAGGCTAGAATTAGTAATAATAAAATTAAAAAAAAAAAAAATAATTTTGAACGGTTACAAAAAAACTTAAAGTTTGAAAACAAGAGAGAACGCTATAGTCGAGTACCCCGACTTCCAAAACACAGTCCACTTCAACTACTATTTCGAATACAGTCCACTTCAAATCCTAATACCACAAATATAAAACAGCAAAAAAAAAATTATATCGGGCAGTTATATACAAACGCACAGACATACATACGTGTACATAATAGCTCGAAGTCTCCACAACTCCCGCAATCGGTGCCCTCGCTCTATCCAGCTGTTCGCTGCGTACATACATACATGCGTGCATAAAAAACGTACCTCCACATATTCCCAAACGCATATTTCTTTCGAAATATACTAGAGAAAAATACCATATTAATTACAAAATATTTTCTATTCAAACTAGTACAGACATATTCGATCCGATTCCATCCGTACAGTGTGACCGTACTTTTGTTAAAATATTAATTATTTATTTAATTAATATATTTTTTAACTTATTCCGAAAAATTCGAAATCATTACAAATTCCACAACAAATTCGAGTGTGGCCGTATATCCTTACGACTTTCGATTGGTTCCTAAAATTCCAATTCGCTTCTGAAAAATTTTTAATTTTTATACCCGTAACTCGTAGAGTAAAAGGGTATATTGTATTCGTGCAAAAGTATGTAACAGGAAGAAGGAAGCGTTTCCGACCCTATAAAGTATATATACTCTTGATCAGGGTCACTAGCCGAGTCGACATAGCCATGTCCGTCTGTCCGTCTGTCCGTCTATCCGTCTGTCCGTCTGTCTGTCCGTATGAACGCTGAGATCTCGGAAACTATAAAAGCTAGAAGGTTGAGATTTTACACACATATTCTTGGACTTCCCACGCAGCGCAAGTTTGTTTCATCGAGGTGCCACGCCCTCCCTAACGCCCACAATCGCCATAAACGATTTTCAAATGTTTCTTAAATCGCCCAGACCCAGTCGTGTTCACTGTGGCGGCCCGGTTTACGTAATTCAGGCCCACCTCAGTGAGTTCCCCCAGAAGTCTCGTTTCCGGCTCCCAACCCGGAAACGAAACGGATGTAGAACGGCAGGTCGAAACTAACGATGCCCGGCTGACCGAAACTAACGATTCCCTACATTCCCAAAACCCACTAGAAATCCAAGTAGATCGTTCCCAACGACCCAGAACACTACGAACCTGACGTTCACACGACGCAAGCAGTTCATCACTCGGCCCTTATATAGCGCAGCGTCAATGACGCAAGCAGTTCATCACACGGCCCTTCCGTAGCGCCGGATCAACTACAGCAAGCAGTTCATCACTCGGCCCTTCCGAAGCGCGGGATCACGATACCAAGCAGTTCATCACTCGGCCCTTCTGTAGCGCTCGATCAACGACAGCAAGCAGTTCTCAACTCGGACCTTCCGCAGCGCCAAATCTGACAGCAAGTAGATCATCACTAGGCTCTTCCTCAGCGCCGAATCGACGAAGTAAGCAGTCCCGACTAATCCGTACGCGACCACCCGAAAAACGTCAATTATACTATCACATCAAAATACACGCCTACTTTATACTGCTATCTCCCTGTGTCATTATTGGGATCTATAGAGGAAATACAAATATCTGTCGCGAACCCTGACCACGGCGAGCTATACCGCCTCCCGAAACAGGGTCGTTACAGTGGTTTAACTCGTTTAACTTTCAGGTTTTGAAAACCAAACTGGGGTTACATTTTCCAGGTTGCACTGTGTTATCGATTGATCTAAAAAAAGTTTGAAAATGTATTTGCTTCGTCAATACCTATCGATTGACCTAAAAAAAAGTTTGCCACTCCCGAAAATGCCCTAAACGCTAAAAGCTGTCTAGCGCTAACATTTATGCCTTGCATGGCCGAGGTACTACTGACTTCGTCTGGCGGGCGCCGTCGCCGCGAAAATTGTATTAAAATTTAATGGAGGGTAAGGTCCAATTCTTGTAGATTAACATTGTAAGATTATACAAAACAAGTTTTAAGTCAATCGGACCAAAACTTTAGAAGTTAGGCTAGAATTAGTAATAGTAAAAATTTTTTTACAAAAAAAAATAATTTTGAACGGTTACAAAAAATACTTAAAGCTTGAAAACAAGAGAGAACGCTAAAGTCGAGTACCCCGACTATAGATACCCGTTAGTCAGCTAAAGGGAGTGCGAGGGAGATGGAGATATAAAACTTTCATCGCGCATAACTTATTCATTACATTAATACACACAACAAAACAACATTTTTACTTTTCCGAAACTTTAAAGGTGTGGGCACCAGACAACTTTTAAAATCGTTTAAAGCGATTGTGGGCGTTAGAGGGCTGAAACAAACTTGCGCTGCGTAGGAAGCCCAAGAATATGTGTGGGTAATATATAAAAGATTTGAATTAAATCCATCTAACCAGTTTGTAAAGAAAAAAACGCAAAGTTAGTTGATTTGTTTCCTCTCCTGGAATTTTCCTGTATTTTCACCAACAGCTACGGTGGCTTGAACCGTCCAATTGGGCCAGTTTTCGTTTAATTTTAAAGTCAATAGATCAGAGCTTAGCTCTGCCATACAGATCTATATGATTGGATAAGTGATGGCAGCGTAGCAGCTTGACAAAGATGAAAAATGTGTTTTTTGGTCGACTTTAAGTCGGCTGTATACATCGTAAAAACTCGAAAACTTGAAACTAAATAAAACAAACCGGGTATGGCCCAAATTCATGGAAAATTTGATTTATGGTGGATCAATACCTATCGAAATGTAGAAGAAAATTGTTCAAATCGGACCATTCGTTAAAAAGTTATACCCGATCAAAGTTGTATATCTACATCTCCCTCGCACTTTCTTTAGCTGAGTAACGGGGATCTGTAAGTAGGGGCACCCGACTATAGCGTTCTCGCTTGTTCATTTATGATAACGTGCCCTGTTTCATACAAAAATCGGACAACGGATTTACCTTATAGTATAGTTGGTAATACTCTAGATGAGGGGACTCACCGCAGAAATTCGCGAAAAAATTATCCTGGCTGGGCCGCGATTTCTTTAGAATTTACATGCAAAAGGAACTTGGCGGTCAGCATTGGTTCTCTTGTAATTGATTTTCAAAGTTGCGTGTTTTACCATAAAAAAAATAGGTATGCTTTCAAGTATTTTAAAATAAAATTATTAAATTTTAATGAGATGCTAATTAGGTCTTTAAATTACTTGCTATCAAAATCATGTAAGTTTTACATTTTTAACTCTTTTTTTAATAACCTGTTATGGGCTGCGGAACTATACCCGAATAGGAAGCATTGGAAAGTAGTGCATTAAAAAAAAGAAAAAATTAGCAGCAGTCTAAAACAGTTAAGGTTAAAAGTTAATTTAGAAAAAAAAATGCAATTTTTTTATTATTATTTAAATTGGTAGAATAACTCTTTAAGAATGTGTCATGAAAGTTTCACGAAGAAATTCGAACTATGTTTACTCTTATACCGGTATTACGGCACCCACCTTCCTTGTGCAGTAGATATATTTCATTACTTTGAATGCGTTTTTCTTAAAACCATGTTTTCCTCGCTGCGGATCGTG
Source organism: Drosophila lutescens (assembly GCA_037075285.1). Taxonomy (NCBI): domain Eukaryota; kingdom Metazoa; phylum Arthropoda; class Insecta; order Diptera; family Drosophilidae; genus Drosophila; species Drosophila lutescens. Next base: position 3,113 of record JBAMCF010001247.1, on the reverse strand, counting down.
TATCTCAAAAAGTAATGTTTCGATCACCATGCTGCTTTTACAGAAATGTTCGTAATGAAATTGCCCACTGTCTGAACCCACTTGCTGAATAAATTTGATTTAGTATTTTTTGTAAAGCAAAAACAACAACAAAAAATTCACAAAAATAATTTTTGACTTTGAAAGGGAGCCACAAACAGGGTTTTTGAGATATTCTTTGTAAGTTAGGTTCAGACAGTTTCTGCATTATTTCTTAACAAAATAAACTTGGTTTCATAAAAACCTTCACAGCGACCTGTGGACGATCCGCAGCTGGCCTACTTTTTATACCCGTTACGTTCGTGCAAAACTATGTAACAGCTAGAAGGAAGCGTTTCCGACCCTATAAAGTATCAGGGTCACTAGCCGAGTCGATATAGCCATGTCCGTCTGTCCGTCTGTCTGTCCGTCTGTCTGTCCGTCTGTCTGTCCGTCTGTCTGTCCGTCTGTCCGTCTGTCTGTCTGTCCGTATGAACGCTGAGATCTCGGAAACTACAAAAGCTAGAAGGTTGAGATTTCCCACACATATTCTTGGGCTTCCTACGCAGCGCAAGTTTATTTCAAAAAGGTGCCACGCCCCCTCTAACGCCCACAATCGCCCACTAACGATTTTAAAATGTGTCTGGCGCCCACACCTTTAAAGATTTCCGAGAAGTATAAATGCAATTTTGTTGTGTATATTTATACCTATCGAAATGTAGAAGACATTTTTCAAATCGGACCATTCATTAAAAAGTTATTTGCAATCAAAAAAATGTTATATATCCATCTCCCTCGCACTCCCTTTAGCTGAGTGACGGGTATTAGATAGTCCGGACACAAGCCCGACTATAGCGTTCTCTCTTGTTTTTAAATCTAGCCTGGCAAATAAATTCCCACGGCCGCCATTATGAAAAAAATAAAAATTGATTAATCTCTAAATCAATATTTGTCTTTAACAAAAAATTGGTCATTATCAAATTCCACCCAGAACGGATTGACCTAAAAATCTAGAAAAATCAAATTAATTCGGAAATAATTAGGCGCAGAGTGTGACGTAAAAATGAAAACAAAAAACGACCCCAAAGTGCCCCAAAAATCGATTTGTTTTTTTTTTTATTTCTTTCTTTTGCCATTTCTCTGTTATAAATGTTGTTAAAATGGTTTTAAAATGTTATGTTCATAATCTTATGGCAAACCCGCAATTAACTGCATTTTCATTTTTTTGAAATTCAGCCTCCTGAACCAAGTCCCCAATATTTTCCAATTTTGCTTTGCCGATTTGACGTCACGGCCTCCACATATGTATGTATGTATGTTCTGCTGGCGCACTTTCCCACCGGGAAAATTCCTCTGGAAAATAACATATTTTCATCAGGTTTCTCCATATAAGCGGAAGGGACTAAACCTCATTCACCCCTTACATTTCTTCCATCTCTGGTTTCAAAATACACGGGGGTGACACAAAAAGTAAGGGGGAAATGAGGTTTCTATCTGGATCTCTGGCAGAAGAATGCAGGACAAAATCCACTGGTTTTTTGACTTCCCGCATTATAGATTTTCCACACGTGCTCAGTTATGGTTTTCCTCTATTTGCAATATCTGCTTTTCCACACCCTCCCAGTTTTGGTTTTCCAATACTTTGTAGTATCTGATTTCCCACAATAAAAAATAACTTTTTTTCATGTAATTTTTGTATGTGTATTTATTAATAATATTTACAATCGAAGCATTGGAATTAAAAATTGTTAATGCCTGAAGCACTCCCGGTTTTTGCTTGGCCGAATGCACGTCTTAGGTATCCATGTCTTGTAAGCCTGTCTTCTGAAAATATTAAAAATAATTAAGATATTAGTTTAAGACCAGGAATAATAAAAAGAGTAATTACCATTATTACATCTCCATACAAAATTAAGGGATCTCTCCAGAAATATGCCTAGTTTGCCATGGCCGTTCATTTACCCTCTGATCAGATGTTTAATGTCGGGGATGGGAATTATGAAAAGAAAAAAACAAACACGGGAAATGCAAGCGCAACAGTTCTGGTCCCAAGAAGTCTCAATCGGCCTGGCTGAAATAAATGTAATATTTTAATTAAGCTAAACAACTAAGTTAGTATGAAGTACCATTCATACAACCATTTAATGAACACCGCACACCATTTACCACTGATGAAGTTTAAAAACATTTCAAGTGACACTGAAATGCAGAGTTTGTGTTAAAGATAGCATCTGGAGGCTTATATTTATTAATGGCGAAAATATCTGTGGTACTAACCTCTGTAACGCTGAAATAAAGAGTATTAAGCAACAACATTTATGTTATCACTTACCTTTTTCTTGTTTTTTAGAATTAACCGAACGATTTTTCACTTTTTTCACTTTTTTGGACGAAATGTAAAATGATGTGACCCTGCATCATATACTTGATAATACCAAAATGCAAAATGCAGATAAATTTGGTGTTAATTTCGTTGTAAGTTAGGGTCACACCTGCCACGATCTGACGATCAAATTATTTTATTTCACAGAAAATGTTTAAAATTATAAAAAACAATAATATTTTCCTTTGTAATTTTATGGCAATCCTTGATAAATGTGATCAAATTTTTTAATCGTCTTACCACATTACCCACATTCATTCTCATTATTATTTGTAAAAATTGTGAGTAAAATAAATTAAAATCATCAATAAATATAATGATTATAGACATTATGATTATAGTATTTAGTTTAACTTATTTGATTAAAAATTATTAATATTTTTTCTACGAATTTTAAAATAACTAAAAATTAAAGATAAATGTGAGAACAAGATTTTTGGTTTTGGTGTAAATCATAGGATTTTTGAATATTATAAGTTTGTGATTTTTTTGTTAAAAAATATTATAATCGTAGTGCCACAGAAATCACACAGCGCATAAGTGGCCTGATATTGATGCTATTCAGAAACCCACCCCATTTGACGCTCAGAAATTATCTATCCCCACACCGCCGCCTGCAAAAAGGAACAGGATTTCAAGAACACAAAAACCAACTTCTCACTTTCCTGCTGGGTATATGCGTGTGAACGTTTGTGTGTGTGCATTGCAGCTGACTAAGGAATTGAGATTCGCT